>CM029275.1:1014012-1053218 GCA_016920895.1 Vaccinium myrtillus
TCCAATAACAATATATTAGTATAAAATATTAAATTAAAACAACATCTATATCCCGTTGTTTGTTTTTTTTTTTTGTCAAAAGTTGAGAGATAGTATTCATCAAAGATTCCCATGGGGAAAGATTGGGAGTCCACAGATCGGACACTCCAACGACAACAGGTCACAGAAATACAACGAGAAAGCATATGACCAAACCAACGGAACACACCGGACAAAATCCGGACAAAAACCGGCCTAAAGCCGGACAAAACACAAAAGAAATGAGAAAAAAGATACACTCCCCTTCGTCGCTGAGCAGCCCATCTCTAGCCAAACCTCCAACCGGTCACGCGCCTCTACCGGAGGCCTAAGAAGCCGCCGGAACCCGTAAGGTTGCAAAGGAGGAGCAGACGAATCGTAACGCCCAACAGGGTTGCGGAACGCCAAGTTCCAACGATTGGCGAACGGAAGGCGGATATGGTGCAGAAGGGGAAGGAGAAACCAGATCTGGAAAGGGGATTAGTCCCTCCCCTCCCGCCGCCCAAAGGGTGTGCAACCCATGGAGGGGGAGGGGAAGGAGGGGCGGCTAGGGTTAGAGTTTTTTAGAGAGAGCGGCTAGGGTTAGAGTTTTTTAGTATCCGTTGTTTGTTTAGTTTTGGTTTTTATGAGTTGTTCATTTGGGGGTGGTTGTATATATTTTGATTTCCCTTTTGCTAAATTGTACAGTGATGGAGTAAAGGTGAATTGTTATGATGGTTTTGTGCTAGTGCGCATGGTCCATGGCCTAAGTACTTTTGTGGATTTATACGGAGCCTTCGATTCACACACGGGAAAAGCATCCACGGGAGGCATATATAATCCGTGACTTATAAGTCAGTGGCGGACGCAGGATCGCCATTTTTGCCTAATTTGCGGGGGCTACTTTTCAATAATTTTACAAAAAAAATCTAAAATTGTACTAAAAATATGTCGAAAATTGGGGGGAGTGCAGGGGCCGAACACCCCCCTAGCACCCCTCCTTTTGTAAGTGTTCTAGCAGCAAATGACTTTGCACAGCATCCTTTTGGTAACATTTTGAATGACTGCAGGTTCTTAATGAAGTGGTTTGAAACGACGACGCTAAAACACATCTACAACGAGGTAATATATGCGAAAGATGTTTTGGTGTTCCGATATAAGTAGGGAAGTTTTATACTTAGCCATTTGTTTTCATTATGGTATTGCTACTTTATGACATACTGATTAGGCAAACTCTTTTATTGTAAGTTTCTTCTTTTTTAATAATTCAGGGTGTCACGCGCACCTCCAATAAATCTTCCCGTGCAAATTTTTTTTAGTCAAATATGGTTAACAATTTGTAGCTGTAATCCGGTACATATTAGGTTGTACCACAAATACCTCTAATTTTTTGCTCACCCTCTTTGGAATGAGGACGAAAAAAAAAAGTTCTAGGCATGTTTTGGATAAATAAAAAAACTGGATTATTATTTTTTTGTCCTTATTCAAAAAAATTCGTAGCAGTTTGTTTTGCATTTATTATTTTGTGATTATTGATTCATCTCAACAAGAAGAATCTACAAAAGTAAAAAATTGTGACCAAAATCTTAATAAGTTCACTAAATACAAAAATAGTCCATCACCTCTACTTTTAGATTTCTCTAGTCAAGACGAACCAATAATTTTTAAAATAAAAAATTGCTTGATTGATCACTCATTAGACTCGTTTGTCTATAACAAAATAAAACTCACTAATAATAAAGTGAACAAAAAAATTGAGTAAAATGAAATCCTGCGAAACCCATAGAGGTACCTGAATCATTGTCTATTGCTTGATTGATTACTCACTAATAATACAGTGGAAAAATTTTAAAATACAGTAAAGCCCTTCGGCTTTAATAGTGGGAATATACAAATGTATACGAAAATTCAGTTTTTTCGTATACAAATATCGAAGCAAATGCTGCAACTTGGGCTGGGCCTTCAATACCAGACCATATCCTGGAGTAGGTTGTTTTCTGTAGTGGCTTGGCAATGCAACCTTCTTGCAAATTTATTACATTGGGCCCCAAATTTCCTGCCAATTTACAGAGACCAAAACAGCACGTGAATTCTTTGAATTGGGCCAACGGTCTGTGAACACTTGCTGTTTTTCAACGACGAGGAGGCACCATCCTACGTGGTGTTTGAGCGTACATCACAACCGTCCATTTCCTCAATTAATGGTTCGGATTTGAAATAAACTCTTCCATTGCAGAGTTTATTTAAAATCTGGAGATTCTGGACTGTCCAATATTTTTGGACAGTTGAGAGGCGAGATGCGCGCCCTGTACGCCACGTCATACCCGCTTGTCACTGAAAAATTTTCCCCGTTGAAGAGGGTGTTAGGATGACTCGGTTTTGCATTTTTATTTTTACCTTTTTGAATTGTAGGTATTTGAGTGGATGTACCAATAATGAGTTATGGAAAAACGAGTCTTCATTTTTTGGGTTTAGAAAAGAGAAGAAGTTAGAAGTAGAAGTAGTGGGAGAGGAGTTTTTTTGACTTTTCATTCACTTTTCCCATTTTGACTAATAAGAAGACCTCCAAAATATATTCTGCTCATATCTCTTAAACACTACTCATATTGCAAAATACATGCTGCAGTTATCTATCAAACATTCTACAAAATCATAATACATTAATAGAAAAAAATCAAAATTGTAAAAAGTACTACAAAAAGAAAAATAATAAGATTCCCAAACAGCCCGGAAATGTAACTTTCCATTTAGGCTTGCTTTGGCTAAAAAAAAGGGAGAATTGCTCTAAGGTCCACTATAGCTATTTTCTAACACTTCTAGTCCACCTAATATTATCTTAACACATCTAGTCCACTCACACGTACCAATTACAAGAATACCCCTCGCTTCTTAGGATATCCTAAGATCCTAGGGTACCCTACCCTAAAAAACTAGGGTACCCTACGGTAAAACCCTAGGATACCCTAAAACCCTAGGGTACCCTACCCTCAAATTCTAGGGTACCCTACCCTAGGATTTTAGGATAGGGTACCCTAGAGTTTTAGGGTACCCTAAGAAGAAGTGCCTAAAATCCTAGGGTACCTTATGAAAGTGCCTAAACCACTAAAAATACTATAATAGGAAAGTCCACCATAAACCTAAACCCTAGGGTACCCTATGAAAGTGCCTAAACCTAAACCCTAGGGTACCCTATGAAAGTGCCTAAACCTAAACCCTAGGGTACCATATGAAAGTGCCTAAACCACTAAAAACCCTGTAATAGGAAAGTGCACCATAAACCTAAACCCTAGGGTACCCTATGAAAGTGCCTAAACCACTAAAAACCCTATAATAGGAAAGTGCACCATAAACCTAAACCCTAGGGTACCCTATGAAAGTGCCTAAACCTAAACCATATGGTACCCTATGAAAGTGCCTAAACCTAAACCATATGGTACCCTATGAAAGTATATTATGTATTAAATTTAATGTGAGGGTACATTTGTCTATTAAAAATGGAGAGTGGACCTTACACCTTAGAAATTGCAAAAAGGTGGATTAGAGGAGTTATGGAACTAAGAGGTGGACTAGACATGTTACAAAAAGCTATAATGGACCTTAGAGTAATTCTAAAAAACAGACTGGTTTAGTTTTTTGTCTTTATTCATTGATTTTTTGCATTTGTTAGTTTTTCATCGGGTTTTTGTGGTTTATTAGTTTATCTCGACAAGAGGAATCAGGAATCTAAAAAGTATAAAATTATTAACAAAACTCAAATTTTTGTGAACAAAGACAAAAATAATCCAATAAACCACAAAAATTTGGATTATTTTTGTCTTTAGTGAACTTTTTAAAAAATTTGATCATAGTTTTATACTTTTTAGGTTCTTGTTAATAAACCACAAAAAAACCAATGCAAAACTAACAAATGCAATTTTTTTTAATAAAGATAAAAAGAATAAACCAGTCTGGTTTTTTTTTATAGCCAAAGCAGGCTTTAGTTGCCTTAGAGCATCTCCACTCCTTTTGAGTAAAAATTTGGGTAAAAACTTGATTTGATATCACTCCTTCCAATGGGAAACCACTCTTTTTACCAAATTCTAGTTAAAACTGTTTTTTTCATTTTTTGGCTCCAAAATTTTCTCACTTTCTACTTTCCCAATTTCTTTTCCCTCCATTCCCCTTCTTTTCCCTCCATTCCCCTTCTTTTCCCTCCCAATTTTCTGCCCAAAAAATTGAATACACAGCAGAAGCTTTTCTGCCGAAAATATGTCTTCAATGGATAACAATAAATATCAGTGAGCAAAGGAAGCTTTTCTGCAGAAAAATGTCTTCAATGGCAGAACTATAAATACATTTGAACAAGAATTGAGGCGTTGGATATTTAATGTTGGATTTGTTGTTGAGAAAATTTGGTGAAGGAGTGGAGTGGGATTTTTGGCGATTTTTACTCAAATTCAATTTTGGTGAAGCATCTCCAACACTACTCTTTCCATTACCTAGCAAAAAGTACAAAAAGGGGATAAAATCTACTTTAGCTATTTACTTTTTCACAATGAATTCCAACGCTACTATCTATTCTTGCTCTCTACTCAAATAATTTTTTATTTTTAAACACTTACCTACAAAATTAAGTGGGAAAAAGGTAAATAGGAAGAGAGAAAAAGAGAGTAGCAGTCTCTTTTGCTCTCTACTAGTAGCAAGCCCAAATGGCCAAAACTAGAATAACTAGCTAAATAGAGAGTCTCTTGCAATATGGAATTTTGGTTTGGCTAGGTATTATAGCCAAAAGGGTCCTAAGTAGAAAACTTCTTGGAGATGCTCTAAGAATATGATGCATACAACTTGCCAAACTCCTTCAAATTTTATCTTATACATTAATGATTTCTGTTTCCATCCTTCAACTCTCTCTCTCTCTTAATTTTTTTTGTCTCTTATACATTAATTTTTTCTGTTTCCATCCTTCAACTCTCTCTCTTATACAAAGCCCACTTGCATGAAGTTTTTTCGTTGATCAAGCAATGTGGGTTGGTCCAACATCGAAGCAATAATCAAAGTAAGGATGAGTTTCTAACTATTAGTATTAATTTTTCCACCAAAAGAAAGAGTGTCTAACCATTAATATGTGAAAATTCCGTTTCAAAAATTAAAAAAAAAGCTTTTTCCTTCTTTTATTTTTTCCAATAGGATCTTTATTATTGTTGTTTTTTTCAACTGAAAAAGGGTGGGAAGGGACGACCAGCGTAACAACCCCCCATGGCCATGATTGGGGTTCCCGACCCTTGTGGAATGTTCGGTTGAGCCACCGTAGCTTAAGCAATAATCAAAGCTATAGGATGAGTTTCTAACCATTAGTATTAATTTTTCCACCAAAAGAAAGAGTGTCTAACTATTAATATGTGAAAAATCCGTTTCAAAAACAAAAAAGACGCTTTTTCCTTCTTTTCTTTTTCCAATAGTATCTTGATTTCTTTTCTTTTTTTGAACTGGGAAAGGGCGACCAGCGTAACAACCCCCATGAGCATGACCATGGGGTTACGATCCCCTGTGGAATGTTCGATTGAGCCACAATAGCTACTATATATCTGAATAGGACAGACCGTCACCATAACACCACTTAGGCCACTAGTTAGCCAAAGGCCTTCCATGCAAATCCACGCAAGTCCCAACAATGGCATGAGAGAGATTCAGAGGTCCATGCACGGAGAGGGAGAGAAATCTTATCCCAATTACTTTGGCCAACTAGGCTACCACCTCAGTCGTAATATATAGGATAGTAGTATCTTGACGTCTTGACCCCTTCAGAGTCTAATCCGAGTCACCTAACAAGAGAGTATAAAGACTACGTACACATGGATGAAGCTTCCTTCCATAGTTCCACTTGCATGGGTTTCCGCATATATAGATAAAATACCAGAGAGGTTTCAACTTTCAATAGCTGGCAAGTCTTGTACAAAATTACAAACTCAGTTGACTACTGTTCGGATTAAGATTTTTTTTTTTCTTTCAATTTATTATGATAGTTCTTGCAAAAGGTACATAAGTTGGCCCGGACATTCGGATAAAAATAAAAAAAAAAAGTTCTTGCAAAAGACACTTTACTTTAATTTTGGACATCAAACTTCATTGACTTATTGATCAAAGCACATGTTGCTGCCTAACCAGAGAAGTTAAAAGATTAATTAATTTTAAGACCTCAAACTTGCTTAAGATGTTGGTGTCTGTTAAATTTAAGCGTGTTGACTTGAACCCTTCTATTTCCAACTTATGACTATCAGATTTCAAAGAAGAGCTGGCACAAACCAACCCAATTCAGCCAAATTACCAAATGGATCAAGATCTACCAATTTCAAGAGTTGTATTAGTCTCTAATTCGGCCTAACATACTGGATAAAGATCCACTAATTCAAAACTTGGACTCTTATTATATGCTTATTAGGCTGGGCGATTGTAATGTTAGGATTTAATAAGACAATTCCTAAGACATTTAACAAAAACCAATTGACAACGATTAATGTATATTGAGTAATCGAGCTTAGATCGAGGTTTAGACTCGTTTAGTTACAAGCTAGTCAAAATCAAGCACTACGAAGTTCGGCTCGCTCGGCTTGTTTGTAGCTCTAGTTAGAGATGATGTTTCCAGTGACTGTTGAACAATATATGGAGTTGGTGCACAAGCAGCATGGCTTACTAAAATAAAATATGTCAAATGGAGTTAAAAATAGTTACTCCATATACGGAGTATTTTATTCCAGTGCCAAAAAGAAATATATTCCTTCCTAAAACAAGTGAAAGAAGAATAAGTATATTTTTGCAAGAAAATAAGAAGAAAAAACATTATGACATGCTAGCTTTGAAAATCTAATCATGCATTTAATAACGAATTGGTAAGTTTTTGCAATTGAATATTGACCGTTTTGTGCATTAATTGGCAACTGCTTTGACAAAATGCATTAATGGAATTACTTTTAAGTTCCATTATTATTACTACCGCTATGTCAAGAGCATTTCCAACTATCTCAGTAGTTCCTTGTGACAAATTGTCAAGGCAAAACCGTCAAATCGAACACCCAACAACTCTAATGATCAGCTCGGCGAAACCCCCTATGCAAGATTGCCTCACCACAACATGCGAGTTACTGTAGTCCTCGCCGCCGCCTCCTCTATCTCTCTCTCTCTGTCTCTCTCATTTCTAGGCAAGATTCGATGACGATTTCGATTTCGAAAAATGGCGATTCAATTGTGTTCCAAGTGATTTCGTTTCAGGCAATTAGAAATCAACGGCGACTTTGATGATTGGGTTTCAATCGCCGACTTCGACGGTGATTTGATTTAACGAGATTCTGTGACCTCGCTTCGCTTAGTTTCGTTTCCGTTGGGTTTCATTTCATTTCAAGCAATTTTGTATATATATGTAGTTTTTGTCATTTTTTTAGTCAAATGCCTAGACTGTTGAGTGATTTATTTATTTGGTGGCTAGGCAAAATAAAAAAAATTGCACTTTTTTCTTGACAAAATGCCTAAGGACTGCTGAAGATGCCCTAGCTGACTGAATCCAGCCTTGTAAACAAACTTAATCCAAGTACAAATTCATTCGAAAGCTTTCTTTCTTTGACACCGTCTATAAAGCAGTGATTTTTAACCAGACAAATGTGAGAGTTTAAAATATTGGGATTTTGAAGTGTAGTGGGCCCATTTAATAAATCCATTCATAGTCACGGTATTGTCTAATGACATTTTTGCCCTTTCCTTAACAAGTATTCTCCTCTCCCTCATTTTGTAATAATCACCCCATTGTCTAATGACATTCCTCTCTCTTGTCTTTTTTTTTTTTGGTCATCTATCATTTCAGTGCTATATATCAAGGTGACAGAGAAGCATTGCAACCACCGCCTTTAAGACTAGATCAAAAAAGTAACGTGCATGTATTTCTTTTATTTAATTTTTTTTTGTCTAACTCAAATTCAAGAGTGTCTAACCATATATAGCTGTCCAACTCCAATTCAAATGTAAATTCTCTGTTTTCATACAACTAAGGCTATGTTTGGTAACACTTCTTGTTTTTTCTGTTTTTCTAATTTCTTTTTTTTTAAGTAAAAGGAAGTGAAAACAAAAATATGTTCGTGTGAATTATTTTTTAAAAAAAGAAGTAAAAACATAATTATGAGTCGGTTGGAGGTGGTGGCTAGTGGTGGAGGTGGTGGTGGGTGGTGGCGGTGATGGACTGATGGTGGGTGGTGGGTGGTGGTGGTGGTGGGGTGGTGGCTGGAGGTGGTGGGTGGTGGCGGTGATGGTGGGTGGTGGTGGTGCGTGGTGGCTGGAGGTGGTGGTTGGGGTGGTGGGTGGTGATGGTGGGTGGTGGCGGTGATGGTGGGTGGTGGTGCGTGGTGGCTGGAGGTGATGGTGGCTGGAGGTGGTGGTGGGGTGGTGGGTGGGGGTGGTGCGTGGTGGGGTGGTGGGTGGGGGTGGTGCGTGGTGGGGTGGGTGGTGGCGGTGATGGTGGGTGGTGGTTGTGGTGGTGGCTGGAGGTGGTGGTTGGGGTGGTGGCTGGGAGTGGGAAACAAAAACAAAAAGTGAAAGTTGAGATTTTCAACTTTCCCAAATTTCATAAATAGTTGAAGTAAGAAGTAGAATTTGAAAGTGGAAGTGACACACAAACAACATTCTTCTTTTTAAATTGTGAAAATTCTGAAAACAGAAACATAAAACAGAAAACAGAAGTGACACCAAACAAGGCCTAAATATACATATAATCATTTTCCAGTATACCCAAATGTATCAACTTTTTAATTTGTTACTACCTATTTTTATCATTCAAAAGAAGCCAATTCCATAAAATCCGTATCTGACAGTGCTCATTCCAAAAAAATAAATAAATTTTAACAATTGATAACTTCATCAAGGACTTATAGACAATGCTTCAAAATTTTACCAAATTCACATGACATCGCAATATAGCTTTCAACCACCAGAGCCTCAAGCTCCTCACAAAAAACTCGGTTATTTTGTAGCCCTAATCCCAATACATCAACAAGGTTGTGAGGATATCGAAATGTAGTCAATGAATTGGAACAAAAATAAATTATAAGGGGTTCAAAGTTAGAGGTTTACTCCCACCTAATGTCTTAGGTTCAAAATCTTTCATATATACGTTATCAAGTCTCATCCCATTCATATGGGTCTTTATCCCGATTTTAACTAGGCTCATCACTAAAAACGGTGAGATTGACCCCACAAATTAATTGATGCACATAAACTCATCCGCACCCAAAGTTATTAAAAAAAGGGTTTTCCTAACCTCCCCTCAATAGATGAAAGATAATACGTATATAAAGAAAAATGAGTTCGGATTTTAATACACATATCACATATATAAATTTACTTTCATGGATATTAGTATTTTTTTTCGGATATCGATACACCTTTGCACATTATCCTTAACTCTTTGGACAAAAATTTGGGGCACGATACAGCCTTTTAGCACTGGCTCCTAGTTTCCAGTTTTCATACTGTCAAAATTAAGAAACAACTTGGCCCCTACGTTCGCGACTAAGAAAGAATAAAAAAAAAGACAGCATTCAAGATCAGACGCGCTTTTCAGATAGCCACGCAAGTTGACTTTCAAGCATACCAAAACCCCCTAAAATAATTTTCAAAGTAGCCTGATTTTCAGTACTACTTCAAAGTCACTGTAATAACCCCCATGTACTGCTATAAATGAAGCTAGCTAGCCCATGTTACCAATCCAACTCACAAATCTTGAAGTAATCAGCCTACTCATTGTCATTTGCAATGGCTTCCAACCTTTTCTTCTCTCCCTTAACCCTCTCCCTCCTCCTCCTACTCTTCTTCTCATCTTCTCTCTCCTCCGCCGATGTCCCTCCATCCAACCCTGTCTCAACCGGTACAATTTGCAGCTATACTCTTGACCCATCTTTCTGCAGAACCCAGCTCCCCCAAAACAACTCCGCCAATGTCTACGACTGTGGCCGTCTCTCCGTCCGAAAATCCTTATCCTCCGCTGGTAAATTCCTCGCTCTTATCAACAAGTACCTTAGCCACTCTTCCTCTTTGACACCCTCCGCCATTGCCGCTCTCAACGACTGCCAACTCCTCGCTTCCCTCAACTTGGATTATCTCTCAAGTTCTCTCCAAACGGTCTCCAAAACTTCTTCCAGTCCTCTCCCCATTTTCCAAGCCGAGGATATACAAACACTTCTCAGCGGCATTTTAACAAACACCCAAACCTGTTTAGACGGGCTCCAAGCCACGGCTTCGGCTTGGAGTGTGAGAAATGGCATTTACGCCCCTCTCTCAAACGACACCAAACTGTTTAGTATGTCTTTAGCGCTTTTCACAAAAGGGTGGGTTCCGAAAAACAAAAACGGAACGTTAAAGCATAGAACTAAAAGTCATCTACCAGTAGTCAATGGCACATTGCCTTTGAAAATGTCTAGCCGTCATAAGGCGATTTACGAGTCGATGAGAGGGAGGAAACTGCTTCAATCCGCGAGCGAAGGCGGGACCGGGGTTTTGGTGAGTGAAATGGTGGTCGTGAGCCAAGATGGGAGTCAGAATTTCACAACCATAAGCGATGCGGTGGCCGCGGCTCCGAATAATACTAATGGGATTACGGGTTATTTTTTGATTTACGTCAAAGCCGGAGTGTATGAAGAATATGTTTCGATACCGAAGAACAAGAAGTATTTGATGATGATTGGTGATGGGATCAATCAGACAGTTATCACGGGGAATCATAGTTTTGTTGATGGGTGGACCACTTTCAATTCTGCTACCTTCGGTGAGTATATATCATTATTTTCTTTCCTCTTTCAAGAAAAAATTGAAACACCATGTCGGACAGCTTTTTCACCATTTTTCTTAAAACAATTGGTGTTAGAAAGGGCTTCAATAAGTATTTTATGACATTCGACATCACCCCCACAAGTCTGTTTTTAGAGCGGTCGCAGAGAGTGACATCCTGTAACCTAATCCATCAGAGCACTCCGAGCCCAACACAACACCATATAAAATTTCATCTCTTAATCCAAGCTCGATGGTGTCAAACTGTCAATATGTTAGCCTAATACTACTACTATTTTAAGTTTTCTTGTTTTACTTCTTTAATTGTTTATTTAACCTGTTAATAACTTAATACTATCAATTTTGGAAACTAATTGAGGTCTGTAACGTGGCGTAAAATTTTTAGAAATTATGTATAAAAATACTTTATTTTTTATTGAAAAAATTATTCATCTTCTCATACTAGACTAATTTTCCTAGACATTTTTAATCACAAGTTGACTCGTTCCTCTTTATTCCAACAAAAATGTTATGATGCATGAAAAGTTTCTAAAAAAATGTCTAGACAAAGATAAATGAATGGTTCAAATTCAAAGCGATGTGAATCTCAACAATTAATTTCTCTTTCTTGGACATTTTCGGAAAAAACTTTTCATGTACCCTACTTACTTACCCTCAGAATATTCAACAATTTTTTATTTATTTTTTTTATGAGAAAACGTTTTGGACCCAATCTTACATGTTTGCCTTTTCCCTTTGCCAGCTGTGGTTGGACTTGGATTTGTCGCAGTGGACGTAACATTCCGCAACACTGCCGGAGCAATCAAGCACCAAGCCGTGGCCGTTCGAAACGGCGCCGATTTGTCTACATTCTACAGCTGCAGCTTCGAAGCATACCAAGACACTCTCTACGCCCATTCCCTCAGGCAATTCTACAGAGAATGCGATATCTATGGCACAGTAGATTTCATTTTTGGCAACGCGGCAGTAGTGTTCCAAGACTGCAACATGTACCCACGGCTTCCACTAAATGGGCAGTTCAATGCCATCACAGCCCAAGGCCGAACCGACCCAAACCAGAACACTGGTACTTCCATCCAGAATGCTACAATCAGGGCAGCCGATAATTTGGCTGCTGCCAATTTTACGGTCCAGACCTTTTTGGGTAGGCCATGGAAGTTGTATTCGAGGACAGTTTACATGCAATCTTATATGGACGGATTGATTGACCCGACGGGTTGGCATCCATGGGATGGAGATTTCGCCCTGAATACGTCGTACTATGCCGAGTATAATAACAGAGGGCCAGGATCGGATACGAGTAAAAGAGTTACATGGCCTGGTTACCACATTATTAACGCGACGGATGCAGCCAATTTCACTGTGTCTAATTTCTTAGTTGGGGATGGCTGGTTACCCCAGACAGGAGTCTCATACACCGATGGGTTAGTATAACCAGAATCCATAGGTCTCTCTTGATGTTTGCTTCGTATAATTCTAGGACAAATGTGATCTAATTTTTTTTTTTCCCGTGTATTTTACAAAATTGAGCAATTCAAATTGAATCAATGAACAATGCATGTGCCCTATTCTTTGCTAGTTTGCTTCATGTAATGTAATTCAAGACAAATGTTATCCATGTGTTTTTTTGGCGATGTATTTAAACCAAACCAAATATTTGTATTTCAATCATTTTCATGAGTAATATTGGTGGGATACTAAAATTATAGACGCAGGTTCCAACTAGAATTATAAATGGTTCGGTTTGGATATTTTTCCAAACCAAATTGGACATTTCCATTTTGGAAATTTTACAAACCAAACCAAATATTTGATGGTTCGATTCGATTTGTTACTCATGCAGCATGTAATAGCAAGAAAAAAAATACCACAAAAACTTCCACCGTTTTAATTTTCATACTGTATTAAACTACTCAAGTTAGCATTCAATTTGAATGAGAGTATTGCAATGAAAAATAAACCAAAGAAGAAAGCAATCAAAGATTCTGCATTTTAATTAAGCATTAGTAGAGAAAAATTCTGCATTTTGTCTAGGCCTAAAGAATTTTCTTAGATTAGGCTGCTCAACCCACAGCCATCCATATGATAAATCAGGCTCATTGCTTAGGACCTGGGGTGGCTGCTGCGCACAATCGCAGTCATCCGTTGCTTAGATGAACGGCCTAGATTTCAAACAACAGAGACGAATTGTTCGCGCGAATTTTTTTTTTTCAATCCGAACCGTTAAAAACACTTATGGATGGCTGCGATTGTGCGCAGCAGTTGCTATTCAGAGATCGCACAGCAGTAACCCCGCGTCCCATTGCTTATGGATTCTTTTTAAAGTCCACAAGTCGCAAGTGTTAGAAAGTATTATGGTATACAATATTTTTTTAGGGTATAAATGTAAATTGACTCATTTTGAAATCGTTTCTTTTCAGTATATTTGTTCGTTGTAGACGGACGCGTCTTTTATGAACATCTTGCGTTCTTGGCGGGGGCTATGTATATTATTCTAGCATTTAGTTAGTTTTTAGTTCGGAACGTGATTTAGGTGGTTGATTGAAATGTTTTTGTTTTTCTAGGGGACAAACTTTTTTAGCAAGAAACCACCGAGTCGTGTTGACCGTATAGATTACGGATGTGTAACAGTCTTGATTACTGAATCTGGTGGCCCAATTATTGTACTTCCAAACCAATTGACTAATTGATTTAAAAATATTGAAGGTCCCACTTGGTTAATTGGTTTTGAATATCTGGTTAATTTGTACTACTAATTTTGTTTTCCCGTAGTGTAATACACTCGTGTGCATAGCAATTAGGGGTGTGCACGGGTCGGTTCGGGTCGGGTTTGGGGCCGACCCGAACTATTCGGGTTGGAGAAAACGGGAACCGACACCGACCGACCAAACATTTGAAACCGCCCGACATGCGGTTTCTGATCGACCGGGCGGGTCGGTTCGGGTTGGCCGGGTCCGCACAAAAAAAAAAACCTCGGGAGAGAGAGTTTACAAAGACCCAGGTTCATCTCACATTTATATCACCAAGAACAAAATCTTAAAAGATGAACAGCAAAAAATGCAAAATAACTTTACACTTATAAAAAAAATGCAAATTAATTGAAATAATTTTCAGATCCTTAAACCCCAAAACTTATCTTACACATTTCAAATGAACAACATTTTGCTTATGAACAGATTGGAACGGTGGGGTGGGTTTTGAACAGATCTTAAAAAATAAAACCTACTCGAATATGAACAGATTTTGAAGCTTGAAGGCTTGTTGGGCGGGTTGGGCGGTTTAATGCTCAGCCCTAATAGCAATTATCTTTCTCTCGACATGTTTATGTTTGACGTTTATGATGATTACGCAAAGGACCTTGGTTTACGTAAGTTTAATGATATGTGGGATTGACAAATGAATGGCTAGCTTTATAGATCGAGGAAGAATATTTGTTTCTTTTATAATTTCAGAATTTCGTTTTTACTAAACGTAATAAATTCAAACTACAGGGGCCAAAACGTAATTTACTAAATTATTGGGGTCAAAACGTAATTTAAAGAAAGTAAGGGTCACCAACATCATTTTAAGTAAGTACAAGGATGTCCAACATAATTTCACGACTCTAGGGTCCTTAGTGTAATTTACAAACTCTGGGGGCCTTTTTGTAAATAAACATAATACAAGGGTAAAAATGTAATTTGTCCACCGACAAGGGTAAATACGTAAAAATACTTTATCTTAGTTAATAAAGTCCTAGCTTGTCATAAAACGCAATTCCTTGATTTTTTTACTAAGTACAAAACTACACATTATGTAATTTATACACACAAGGGCAAAATAGTCATTTTACACCCGAAGGGCATTCTGGTCATTTTGTTACACTCCTAAATTTCCAGTAGTGACACTTAGTTGATAAAAATATGTTTCGTAAATAATACACAAGTACGCACGCCAACTTTCACAAAATTACACTTTAAACCCCTAACTTTAACATAACGATCAAGAACAAGGTTAATCACAATAAATTCATGGAGAAACTCACTAAACACTTAGTAAAGTCTTAAAATTGCTTGGATTAGTTAAAAACATGAACCACAATAAATCCAAGGTTTACTAAGCACGAAAACCCAGTTTGGGGTAAAAGGGGTCACATCGCGTTTTGGCTCGGGTTTCGTAAAATCCTTGACTTGGGGTTTTAACCCATCAACTCTAAATTAATACTAGACTATTCTAACTCATTCAAAATCTTGGAATAGGTTAGGTACGAGTTTCTACCTTATTTTGCGAAGACTTGGCGAAAAACGGGTTTTTGCGAAAAACCGGTGGAGGGAGCTCTTTGGATGGCCTTAGGTGGTGAAATGTGGGTACCTTGGAGTGTGTTGGATGATCTTGAAGTGGAAGATGAGAGGTGGGAGCTTGTGGTTGATGTTTTGAAGTGAAAACCCAATTTTCTTGACTTTTCTCACTCTAGAACTTGAAGGATGGTAATGGGGCTTTGTGTTCTTGATTTGGGAGTTCTTGGGAGAGTTTGGAGGAGGAAGAGAGTGAAGGAGAGGGGCAGTAGAGGTTCTGGACGAATTTTGAGATTTGGGAGAGTATAAAATGAGTTTTGGGTGGAGTTTGGAGTGTAGGATTGGTGAAAGAAATACCATAGTGGGTTAGGAAGTGATGGGGGAGGGTGGTGGAGTGTATGGCAGTCAAGGGGAGGTCATATTGACTGATTTTGGCTGATCGGAGGAGGTAGAGTGTGGTATTGGTGATTGTTGGTGGTGGTTGGGTAGTGTAGGATGATGTATAAAGTATATTTATACACATATGTTTGTATGTGTACTAGTATTGCTTGTGTATGTGTATAAAAGTGTTTAATTATGTATGAAATGAATTTATAAAATTATAATGCTCGCGATTAAAATGTAAACGTGCCTTAGGGTCGAATTTGTAGCAATTTGGAAGTATTAGGGTATAAACCGTAGTAATTGCAAATTAAAATGAAATTAAATAATCCTAAATTTTATTAAAAATTTCGGATTATTATAGCAATAGTCAGTGTCTCTAGACTTTAATTAATGTGGGAGATTGTTAAAATATATTTTGGTATAATATTCATTAGGGTATGAATGTAAATTGACTCCTTTTGAAGTCGTGTCTTTAAGTCGTGTCTTTTCAGTAACACATGTTCTTCGTAGATGGACGTGTCCTTTATTATAGATGTGTCCTTGGTGACTATGTGGAATAGTCACCAATTGGGCTATATATATTGTGTCCTTCTTTTCATTCTAAGTTGATTCGGTAATTTGTTTGTCCCAATTTCCATCGAATCTTTTTATTTGAGAGAATAAAAAATACTTGGAGGTTCAACAGATCCATCAATTGTAGTTCTATTTCTGTTGCGTCGTTCGATCAAGTAGTGCTGAGAGATAGAAGTCAATGCAAACCTTAAGCAAACCGATTTTTCCCGATTCGACTAAAACTCAAAACAGGACCTAACGCTTTACATCTAGAAACCAAATCAAATCACCGATTTTATCCGGTTTGGGTTTTCGGTGCGGTTTTATTTGTTTTTTCTTCCGCCCCGAATTCCAACATCACAAGAAGAGGTCAAATGAAAAATATGTGTATCTTGAAACAGTCGATTAGTAATGGAACAATTAGTTCCGTACCCGCATACCAGAGTATATGTAACATGCAAAATTCTTTTTCCAAGGTTGAAGGATTCTCTTGAGTTCTGCAACGAAATTAATGTAATAGTTGGGCAAGTCAAAAAGTAGTGTTTGGAGTAAATAGAAACTGGAGCAGATGGGATGGGATGGGATGGGTGGGAAGCTTCGTACCAAATGCATTGATCATGGTTTTCCGCATAATACGAACCAGAGAGCAATTTTCAATAGGCTACAAATCCAGTTGACTATATGTACAGTTTCGATAGCAGGGTCAAAGACTTCAACACCAGGACCACGCAATCAAACAGAGGACGTATCATTCGCGGTTCACATGTACTGTCATCAACATAAACTTAGAACTCATATTCTTTTCATAAAAATGTCACTAAACTTTTTGGGAAGGATACATGTACAGGTTTACTAGCTAACCAATAGAGACGGGGAGTATAAAAATTGCAGAATATGATACTAGTAGTGACTATGCCAGAGCTATTGAATATTTGGGATTTAGTGAGGTCTTTTTATATTATGGTGTCCGAGTTAGCTATCTATTGCGAACCTCAACTAATTATGGAGGCATGCATAGAGTCTTGAAGTTAACAACCTGACAAACCTCAAGTTATGCCAAGATTTGAAACGTCTCGCTTTCATGCCACTCGACCAAACCCTTGGTATAGATTTAGTGAAATGTACGAGGAATTCATTATATCTATCTTTTTTATACTATTACTTATATATCTGTCAATTTGTAATATTTTTTACGATTTTGTCGCTCTGTTTAATAAATTTAATTAAGATATAGTATCAAATAAGATCCATGTTGCATATTTGATTTCATGAAGGAAATAACGAAAAACTAATTAAAACCAGAGCAAACAGTACTGCACATTAATTAATGTAGAGTAATTAAAACCAGAAATGCATATTTGTTCCAGTTTTGCTAATGAGACATGCAAGAATTTGTGACTTCTCTTCTATTTTCCTCCTCATTCTCTCTGCCAAACATAGTTTTTTAACACCACAGATTTGATCGACTTGCTGCCTAACGACAGAACATAAAATATTAGTCGCAACGATCCTGGTCTTTCACACTCCATTAATTAAGCCTGTTGACTTTCCCCATGTATTCCAAACTTAATTAATGACTGAGATTTTAATAAAAACAAAATGGATTGAGATCTAGACAATAATTTAAGAATTGCATGCATGTATTACTCCCAGATTCAGACCTAACATGTTTGATTGATTACCAACAATCAATTTAAAAATTGTTTAGTACAGTATATTAGCCTGGGCTTTTTGGAAGCAAGCGTACGTTAAGATTTTTATGACATCTAGGAAAGAACAATTAATTCACATATAAGTAGCGGATATGTACGTAACTCGACCTTTTATCAAGCGATGTGAGACAAATCTTCAATAAAAATTATTTTGAATTCTTTGTTCCTTATCCCAGAAATTTATCTTCGAAGTTTCAATGCTTTTAGAAAACATTAAATTCAGATTAATCAAACAACTAAGCTATGTGATCAAAAGACATTTGTCATGAGAGGAAGAAAGAAAAAAAACTAAAAATAATTTTGGAAATAAACTGTAAAGTAATGTACACTGATCATATGGTTATCTATGTGCGATTAACCTGGATTTTTTACGAAATAGTTAAATTCTTAAAATAAAGTAACAAATGAATGGTTCAGATCAAATAAACAAAATCGAGATGGGCGCCCGATAAAAAAAAAAGTGTCCTGAACCTGGCCGTTATTGAGTTTTATCCAATCTAAGTCGCGCACTTTAGTCAATTTTAGATTGAATTAGGGCTTACTTATCATATCTCCACCAACATTAATTTGCAAGTTTATCTCCACTTTAACAACATCAAAAGAAACCTGCCACTTGCAGAATTGAGGCATATAGACTAATATAGATAGTGCATTTACTTATCTACCGGATTTTGTTTGAATGTATTGTAAGGCACATAGAGCATTCACATCCCAATTATTGAGTCGTCTTAAATTCAAATTACCAAATTATTATTTTTCTTCTCCCTTTTTTTGTCCCCACCTAAGGTCCGAAAATAGCGAGGACCAGTCCGGGTTAGATCCCGAAAATAGGAGCTCTTTGAGATCATTAATTTAACAAGTGTACATTAATTAAGAAGGAGCACATGACACCATGCTCTTGTTTTTTTTTTTTTTTTCCAAAGGGCAATCAATAGAATCTAATTTCTTGGTGTTTAATAAGGTTAATTAAACTGATTTTCATTTGGGTGCAAAACCGCATGTGCCCAACAGTTGACAATTGCTCCTGGAAGGCAAGCACCAACTGCTGCATATGAGTAATTTTACACGTCGTTTGAACTAGGTCTGCCGTCTTTTTTTTCTTTTTCTGATCGGAAAGGCAGAGCGCCTAATATTGTGTAACACCGACAAATGAAGTACATCGATGCACAGTAAACTTCCAAAAGGGAGAAAAAAGCCGCAGCGCAAGTAGGAACTTTGCCTTTACATAAATTAAGTTACAAACCACTACAAGGGTGGAATTAATCAACAAAAAAATTTATCTTAATTAAGGCCAAGTTTTATAGTCTTTAGAGATATTGTGTTTTCTAAACAAATTGAAAAGCTCTACTTTCACATGCAATATTCAACCATAAAGTTGGAGATATCAGAAACCATATAATGAAATGCCTAGAATTTAAATTATGTATCAAAGTTCTAATCTAGAAAACACAATATACGGATTTTGTATAAAATAAAACCACGAAACAATTGACCATAGATCAATCTAGCTAGGCAAAGTGATTTTTGATAGAGAAAGTCAAACACATTGATTTTTTTTTTTTTTTTTTATCAGTCAAAAATGCCTTACAGGCTTTCATTGAAATCACTCTCCAAAGTCGATACAATAGAAGAAGGAAGATTACTGATCCAATTACATGGTAAAATCTGTTTAAGAGCTAATTTTGCAACTTCATGTGCCACTCTATTAGCTGAGCGACGAATCCATCTGAAACTTGATTTCCCTTCACTCGCAAAATGATGAATGTCCTGTACCACCGCTCTGATTCTCCAGGGAGGGACCAATTCTGAAACACTGAGAGAGATGGCTTGTTTGTTGTCTGATTCTATTTCGATCTCCTTCAAACCCAGGCCTTTAACCATTACACATGCTGCCCGAATAGCCTATAGTTCTCCTTCAAGACTAGATGTTGCATTGACAGACTTTGTCATACCGTCCACTATCCTTCCCTTCTCATTACGTAAAACCACAGAAATTTTGCCATTTGAACCTGACTTTGGTAAGGCCACATCACAGTTTGCTTTAAATTTGCCCATGTCCGGAGCCCTCCAAGAGGATTGCTCCTCCTGGTCTTGTGGGTTGTCCATAAGGACTTGAGGAATCTCTAGAGACTGAAATTGCTCCGTCTTGGAGTGTAGAATGAGGTTCACAGTGTTCAAAGGATTAACCTTGACCCTGTTGAATACGAATTCATTTCTTGCCTTCCAAATTTGCCAAGCAATATTGGCCACATTTCCCATGAAACTAGCAGCTTCAGAGCTTGGTAACCTATCAACCATCTCCGCAACCCACTTAGTTACCGCTGCATTACCCCCAAATTTGCGAAAGGCTTGATATTGCATCCGAACCAAACTGATTGAGTCCAGGGGCACCCAAAGAGCATATGCTCAACTGATTCTGTCTCAACTTCACAAATGGGGCATAGCCTATCAAAGGCACATTTTCTCTTGAATAAGTTTTCCTTGGTTGCCAAGATGTTCTTGCACGCCCTCCACCAAAAAAATTTGATCTTGTTTGGGATTTTCATTTTCCACAAAACTTTCCACACTTTCGTTTTGAGTTTGAAGGATGATTCAGGTTTTTCCTTTTGCTTCGCCATTTGTAGTTGATGCGCAATGTGATAGCCCGATTTAACAGAGTAGCAGCCATTGGGGTTGTGATGCCATATCAATTGATCTGTCCTTTTCACCATTGGAAGAGGGATGGCTACAATTTCTTTAATCACTTCCTGTGGAAGAACACTAGGAAGTTTTTGCACGTCCCATTTGCCCAATTGATTGTCAATAACATCAGCTACCGTGGTAATAGCACAGTTTGGTGGTTTCTCCATGGGTATTTTGAAATCAGGGAGCGAGGGGATCCAAGCATCTTTCCAAAAATCAATGTTTTTCCCATCTTGAACTTGCCAACGCAGGCCTTTGAGGAGCAGATTTCTCCCGTGAAGGAGACTCAGCCATGCCCAAGAGGCCCTTCCTCCTCTAGTAGCATTGAGAAAATCTGTTTTGGGAAAATATATCCCTTTGAAAAATCTTGCCCAGTAAGCGTCTTTATTCATCAACAATCTCCATCCTTGGCGTGCTAGCATGGCTTGAAAAAGGTTGTTTTCGTGCTTTTGGAGACTTAGAAGAGTGATAGATTTGTTATAATAACAATTGGGCAAGCAAAGGAGTTAAATGAAAAACATTTTACTCCACCACATATGACTTTAACCGGGGTAATGAAAAATGCTGGTAAATGGTTTTATTACCGGTATTAATGAGAAACCGTAGGCAAAAACACTATTTCCGGCGGGTTTTTTTTTTACTGGCGGTAATGAAAATGCCGGTAAAGGTGACTATTACAAGCGGTAACATGAAACTGCCGACAAAGGACTATTACCTGCGGTAATTCAAAAACCGCCAACAATAATAGTGATATACCTAAAATATAAATATTATCAATTTCCAAATAAAAATGAAAAACTTTAATAGTTGGGTGGTTAAGTAGGCTCCGTATGAAGGGTCATGGGGTCGAATCTCCGGATGAAAAAAAAAATCCAAAAAAACTTTCACCGGCATTAATAAAAACCGCCGGTAATAGTTACACTACAACATTTTTCACAAATCCCGACTAAATTCTAGTCGGCTAAGGTTGTCATTTTAGTCGGCAAAATATTTTCCGGACTAGATTTTTGGTCGGAATTTTTAGTCGGGTGTCGGCAAATGTCGTCGCCGACTAAAAAATATTTAGTCGGCCTAGGGGTACACATTGGCTACCACGGGTCCCGACACAATATCTAGTCGGTAATATTATTCTAGTCGGGCATGTGTTGGAATTTGCCTACTAAATTCTAGTCGGGAATGTGTTCAATTTGCCTACTAAATTCTAGTCGGGAATGTGTTCAATTTGCCTACTAAATGGTAGCCGGGAATGTATTGCAATTTGCCAATTGGTGATACGCCTTTAATCCATCCCGAGACAATGAATTATTATTATGTATACCCCACCTCAGGCATTTTTTCTATTGAAGTCATTGATATTTTTCATTATATATATTAGATAATTTATACCGAGAATAAAGAGTTACTCGGGTCTTGTACATACTTAATTGATCGGACATAAGAACTCATTTACTTAATGAAACTACGTCTCGATCAATGACATTTTTAAACCCAATTAAACCAAAATTTTACAGCAATTATTTAGCTAATAAGAACAACAATATCAACGGTTTCGATCATCTGAATTGTATCACGGTCTTGGTGCACACTTGATCTGACATAAGAACTCATTTACTTCATGAAATTGCTTCCCGATCAATGACCATTTTAAACCCGGTTTAGTCAAAATTTTACAACAATGATTTAACTAATAAGAACAGCAATATCAACGGTCCTGATCATTTTAATTGTATCATGGTCACGTGGCTAGTTCACATTCAAATACAGTGCAAGACTTAGTTTGCTATTAATTACATTCAATGTATAGATTTTAAAAGTCATCAACAATTCAATATTTACAATAGTTGATCTGAACCGTTAGAATTTCACGCCCCGCTAATTTCATCAGTGTCACCAAAAGTGGAGATCATCGGATATTAGCAACTGCGTGATCGATCACATTTAATTCATCCAAAGGCCTTAAAAGTCGCATAGTGGGCAATATCCAAGCTCCATCTAATTTTTTAACGCGATCGGAACCGTTTAACTTTTACTTATTACAAACACCATCAATTATAGAAAAAATTAATAAGATCGCGTATTGTTAAGGATTTAATCGGACGAAAAGTACCATTAAAAAAATAATTGGGTCCCGATCAATGATCTTTTCAAACTTGATCGAGAAGAAAATTTAGATGATTGATTTTTCATCAGAAAACAACAAAATCAACGGTTTGATTGCTAAAATAATTGCTAAAAAAAATAGTATTTTGTAATGGGTTGGATCACGTTTGTGCGGAAGAAGTACTGTGGCCTATGAATATTTTTTTGCAAACTCATTGCCGACTAAATAATCTGGTTGGGAAATATCATCCAACATTTGCCAACTAGTTATTTAGTAGGGAAATAAAAAATATCCCCGGTAATTTTTTTTGTCAAATACTAAATTCACGAAAAACTATGGCCAACCAAGGATTTAGTCGGTAATTAAATTCCCACCAAAATTATTTTTTTGCGCCATATTGTTCCCGACCAAACAAAAATCTAGTCGGAAAATGTAGAGTTTTCTGGACTAAATTAGTTTAGTAGGGGATTATAATCACTATTAGCCAACCAAAAGGTATCTAGTCGGCAATGGTGTAGAAATTGAAGACTAAGTTATTTTAGTAGAGATTTTTGGTTGGCAATTGTGTAATTTGTTGTAGTGTTAGATACTTTTTATTCCTGACGATTGTGTGGACGCAGTCACAAAGACTGCCGGTAAAATTATTACCGTCGGTTTTCATGCCTTTAACTGCAATTTTTAACCGCCGGTAATACTCTTTTTTTGGGTAGTGTTTGGGAGAGTGATATGGGTATAATTGAAAGGATTAGAAGTCTAGGGGCACGTGACCCCATAATTTCTGCATGAATCAGCCCCTTGACCTAGAAGGAGGAAGAAGAATAAGTTACTTGCATAGCAATTTTTGTTCTAATGATTGTAGAGACACTCAGACACATCACTCCACCAACCACCAACCACACAATCCTATGTGTCACTGCATGATTGGTGGTTGCAAAGTAGTTTCAAAGTGTTTATCCTTTCATTACCAATTGTCACGTAGACTTGTGTGGTTGGTGGTGTGGTGTGTCCCTAGCATTATTCATTTTGTTATCTCTATATACTTGCTCAGATCTATGGTGCACAACTGACACTCGTCTCTTCCTTGTGCACAAACTCAATTCGAGATAAAGTTATTTCCATCGCCGGTCGAAACAAAAGTTTCCTCCAAATTGATTGCATTGTGCCATATTTCCAAACAGTGATCCCAAATAGTATAACATAAACCTGTGGCGCAATACAATTGATTTAGAGAAAACTTTTGCTTCCACCGGCGGTGGAAATGATCTAAACTCAATTCGAGAGACACAGTGATTTGTGGGCGTGAAGCGTACAAATGAGTCGGGTCATAATGTCCCAGCTGGGATTAAGTTGGCTTATAATTGGTCCGTGAGAAAACCATAATTTCTTCTAAGTATTGTTTTTAACTAGTTCGTTAAAGGGTATTTTTTATGGACGTGGGGTTGCTGATGTGCAGTCTTTGCACAGCAGCTGCTGCGCACAATCGCAGCCGTCCACAAGTGTTTTTAGCGGTTCGGATTGAAAACAAATTGTTCGCGCGAACAATTCGTCTCTGTTGTTTGAAATCTAGGCCGTTTATCCAAGCAACGGAGGGCTGCGATTGTGCACAGCAGCAACCCCGCGTCCATTTTTTATGAAGACACTAATTAAACCAGTTTCTCAAGAACCTTTAGGTCTCCTTTGGGTGAATTGAAAAAACTGGTTTTTTGGTGGTTTTTTGGTTTTTTTGGTTTTGTCCTTATTCAATTTTTTTTTGCATTTGTTAGTTTTCGGTCGATTTGTTGTGGTTTCTTGGCTCCTCTCTACGAGAGAAATCTAAAAAGTATAAAATTATTAGTCAAACTTAGTTGGGATTTAATAGCCAAATTTTACGTGAACATGTAGAAATGAGTAAATATTTGCCACCGACAGACGACGTATAATTTCATAATAGAAGCATACAGTCCGAATACACCGACAATATTTGTGAAGACATCGAGAGGAAATTTTTTTTGGGTACCGAGTGGGTACCACGTGGCCGAGCCCACGTGGTACCCGAACATTGCATCCGGACCGTCCAAAAGTGTATTGGACGGCCGAGATTGAAACTCTCTCTCTCCTCCTCTCTCTCTTGTTTCTCTCTCATGTTTCTCTCTCTTTAATCCGAGCTGTTCAAAACCGAAATGGACGGCCCAGATTGCGCGAGCGGGTACCACGTGGTACCCACTCGGCACTGAAAAATTTCTCCATCGAGAGATATTATAGTCTAACAACCTCGAGTGTATTAAAAATAATTACCTCTACCTTTGGAGACACCCTTTTCTTCCAGTACGACGTTACACAAAATACCACCCGTACACCACCTCCTCGTAGCCAGTTTCATACGACCTAGCTGCTTGAGTATTTAATTAGAGTACAACGTTCGAGATCCACGCGGTTTTCATATTGCCTTACCATGCCATGCAAGTTGACTTTCGAGTATACGTAAAACCCACAAGAAAATTCATTTCGAAGTATCCTAATCTTCACTACTTCTCCCCTGTTTTTAATCTCACTCATCTCTTACTTGTGTATATAATTAATGAATCTAACCCTCCCTCTCTCATTCCCAAATCTCCATTGTCATTTGCAATGGCTTCTTCCAACCTATTCTTCTCTCCCTTCACCCTCTTTCTCCTTCTACTCTTCTTCTTCTTCTTCTCATCTTCTCTCTCCTCCGCCAATGTTCCTCCACCCCCACCCTCCGCCGAGGTTCTTGCATCCCCACCCTCTGCCGAGGTTCTTCCATCCCCATCCTCCGCAGTCATTCCTCCATCCAATAATAGTGTTCCTCCATCCGCCCCCGTCTCGACCGTTACCGCTTGCAACTATACTCTTTACCCTACTTTCTGCAGATCCCAGCTCCCCAAAAACAACTCATCCGCCAATGTCTACGATTACGGCCGCATCATGTTCCGTAAATCCTTATCCACCGCTCGCAAGTTCCTCAAACTAATCAAAAGATACCTCAAAGTCAAACACTCTTCCACCTTATCACCCTCCGCTATTGCCGCACTCCGCGACTGCAAATACCTCGCTTCCCTCAATTTGGAGTATCTCTCGTGTTTTTTCCAAACAATCTCCGACACTTCTTCCAGTCCTCTCAATGTTTCGACGGCAGATGATACACAAACACTTCTCAGCGCCATTTTAACAAACACTCAGACCTGTTTAGACGGGCTCCGAGACACGGCTGATACTTGGACTACTGTGGGACAGGGCATTTACGCCCCTCTCGCTAATAACACTAAACTGTTTAGCGTGTCCTTAGCGCTTTTCACAAAAGGGTGGGTACCCAAAAGCAAAAAAGGATTGTCAGAGCATAGAAGTAAGAAGCGTCTACCAGTAGTCAATGGCGGAGTGACTTTGAAAATGTCTAACATTCACAAGGGGATTTTCGAATCGATGAGGGGGAGGAGGAGACTGCTACAGTCATCGTCGTCCGGCAATGATAATGATGGGGAGGTTTTTGTGAGTAATATAGTGGTTGTGAACCCAGATGGGAGTGGGAATTTCACGAACATTACTGCGGCGGTGGCGGCGGCTCCGACTGATTCTGATGGCACCAATGGGTATTTTTTGATATACGTTACGGCCGGGGTTTATCAGGAGTATGTGACGATTCAGAAGAACAACACATATTTGATGATGGTTGGTGATGGGATCAATCAGACGGTGATCACGGGAAATCATAGTATGGGTGCTGGGTGGACCACTTTCAATTCTGCGACCTTTAGTGAGTACAATTACTTTCCCAATTTACTGTATTTTCCAACGGGAATTGGATCCTCTTTAGTTCTTAATTTGGACCGAACGAGACAACTAACATCTGAATTGTCCATTGCTGCAATCAATAGTAATTTATGGTCCAGATTTGAACTGTCCCTTCTAGTCCACAACTTAGACCGGAGAGAATCCGAATCCTCTCTAATGCTATAGACACAGACACACATACACGTACAGATCCTTCCTGATCTGAATAAGAAAGTCTAGATACCCAGAATTCAAAATTACACGGTCCAGATTGAAGTAAATCTGGACCATATAATTTTGAATTCTAGATAGATTCTGAGTATGTAGCGATGCTGAATCCGAATCCTTTCTATTCGGTTGCAGCAACTAAAATTAGGGGTGAGTTTGAGTTTAAAATTTTCCTTATTATTTCTCCAGTTGACTATGTCGTAATGTTCCCTGCATTTGATAGAGAGATACTTTCCTTTCCTTTCCATAAAAACATTCTTAGTCTTTTTTAACATGATTCAGCTTTATCCAAATTTCAATTACCATCCCCCTATTTCCTTGTGGATTTTGCACATAGTCTCATCCGCTTTCCCTTTCATATTTCAGTCGTGACCGGAACAGGATTTGTAGCAGTGGGCATATCATTCCGCAACACTGCCGGAGCAATCATGCAACAAGCCGTGGCCGTTCGAGTCAGCGCCGATTTAACTACATTCTACAGCTGCAGCTTCGAAGCATACCAGGACACACTCTACACCCATTCCCTCAGGCAATACTACAGAGAATGTGATATCTACGGCACAGTAGATTTCATATTCGGCAACGCAGCCGTCGTGTTCCAAGACTGCAACATCCACCCACGGTGTCCACTAAAGGGGCAGTCCAACACCATCACGGCCCAAGGCCGAACTGACCCTAACCAGAATACTGGCACTTCGATCCAGAATGCTACCATCACACCGGCCGCTGACTTGGCTTCGGCCAGTTTTGCTGTCCAGACATATCTGGGTAGGCCTTGGAAGTTATATTCCACTACTGTTTACATGGAATCGTTTATGGGTTCCTTCATTAACCCGGCAGGCTGGTTACCATGGAATGGAAATTTCGCACTGAATACGTCGTACTATGCCGAGTTTAATAACACGGGGCCTGGATCGAACTTAGCTGGTAGAGTAACATGGCCTGGTTACCACATTATTGGCTCGGCGGCAGCCTCTAATTACACCGCGGGGAACTTCTTAGCTGCGGACGGCTGGTTACCGATGACAGGAGTGCCTTACCAAGATGGGTTGTAATGAACATAATCCTAATTACGGCTCTTTGTTCTTTTGTGCCATATAACTCAGCATCACCTTTTTCCCTTAGGTACCTATTTGTTCTTAATTCGATTCGTGTAAAACCAAGCATATGCACAAATGAAGTGCTTGCGCGGTCCCGTAGTGATTCTTTGTGAACTAAAATTCAAACAATGTCAATGTATTTTGCAGTTGTCACTTTGATTGCCCCATGTCTAATATAGTACGTGAATATAATGACAGTGGTATTACCGGAAAGAATTTTGACCAACTCTTGGAGGGTGAATACAGAAAGAGCATTAAGAAAAGGGTCCGGTTAACTCTTACCGGTCAGAATTGAATAGCAAATCTGAACCATTAATTGAAACAAATAGACGGTGTACATGAGAATTGTCTCCTCCAGTCCAAAAGTTAGACGGGAGAGGATCCATTTCCTTAAAGAAAAAAACCAAACTTAATAACAACACATTCTTCATATTTTAGATTGGGCACTGCTAAAATATCCACCAACCTCATTCTAAATAGACTGGAAATATGGAACAAAGGGTCCAAAATATTGCATTTGGCTGTGTGAGTTCATAAAATGCAGGGAACATTACGACAATACAACCTGGAAATTATCCACATTGCATTACATTCTTCTAATTAAAAATGCGTCATTTTTAATAGGACTTCATAATCTGAGATCAATTACGGCCCAAAACGTGAACGATCCCCAGAGCAACATTACACAACTGGCGGAGAACACGGTTCCCTTGGGTGAGCTCCACCGCATGGGCTGTCGTCAGTCCCTTGACACCGGCGTCGCATGTGTCGATATCAGCCACCGCCGCCTTCATCCAAGTCTGCACGTTACTGTTCGCGCCTGAGACCAACGCGTTAATCGAATCCCCAATCTGATCCACCACGTCTAGATACGAGTCGTCACAACCACTGAGCGCGTCGTCAAATGCGGGCTCTGCTTCCGTGTCGTTGAGCCATGTTTGGATCTTCACTAAAATTGTAGTAGCATTTTTGGACGCGGCCTTGAGGGCTATGAATGCCAGGCCTTTTAAGTCAGCATTTTTGCTGTTCGGTTCAGATTTTAGAACCGAAAGGCAGAAAGCCTTGCGTTGAGACATACTGCAAGCCTTTTCTATTAGACTAGTGGTGGCATTTTTTGGAGTGGTGGTGGTGGTCGCGTTTTTTGGAGTGGTGGTGGTGGTGGTCGCGTTTTCTGGTGTTGCCGCAGTGAGGTGGGGGTGGAGTGCGAGGCAGAGGGTGAGAGGTAAGAGAAAAAAGAGGGCTGATGTGGGACTCATTTTTTTTTCTTTTTTGGGTTGATTGTTTCTCTTGCTTTCTCTTACCTTTAATGAGGAATGAGGATGGTGTGGTATAAATGAAGGGGGAGAGCCTTTAGTTTGTTTCCAACTTGTGTGGGAGAGAAATTTTTAAGAATGACCGGTTATTGTTAGTGAGATAAGCTTGGCCAAACAACAATATGACTATTTTTACCATTAAAAGAAATCCGAGTGACGAAATTTTTTTGTATGCCGAGCGGGCATCAAGTTGTGCTCGTACGCGCATATTCGGCCGTCCAAAAGTGTTTTGTACGGTCCAGATTTATCTCTCTCCTCTCTCCTCTCTCTCTCTCTAAATCTGGGCTGTCCAAAAGTGTTTTGAATGGCCGAGATATGAGCTCGAACACCATGTAGGATGGTACCCGCTCGGCACTGAAAAACTCCTCCAAAGTGAGGGTTCAAAAGTGTACAAATCAGGGTCTCTCTCACCCATCAAATTCAAGCGAGGAAAACTCACTCCATTTATAAGAGTGATTTATTGGATTTTAAGTAATTGCTCCTCAAAATGTGATTTTAACATAGGAATATAAAATTGGGCCTGCATTTCTTGGTTTATCGTTAAACAAGGCTTGAAAGATTGTGTCAAAGTAACCCTGTTTTAGTCCACTAGGAACTTGAGTTTAGAAGGTGAATTGGGCTTCAGCTATTGTCCAATGGGCCAGTCAAAAGAAAAAGTGATTTCACGATTGCATTTATGCCTCTTTGTCAACGGGATAAGAGAGGAAAGAAATAAGCCAACCCGAGCCTACTCTTATCCGATGTTTGCTTCATATATTGCACCCGGATTGTTTATCTCACCCGGATTGCTAAGACCCCTGCGCTTATCCCACCCCACCCCCTACGATAAACTTATCCGGGTGGGTATAATGAAACTCTTGCCCCTAAAACTCACTCTTTTTGTACTTACTGTACAAGGACAATTAAGTAAATTCTCACTTTGACAACAAAATTGAATAAGAAAAAGGTTCCATTCCTCTGTTTTGTTTTTACAAACGAACGGCAATAAGAACCAAAAATAAAGAAGAAAAACTTAAATCGGGCTTGAACTGGGCTTTTTTAGGGCTAAATTTTTCGGCCTTTGGGCCGGACTAATCAAATAGCCCATCGGGCCGGACTTTGGATAGGGCCGAACTTCGTAACCTCTAGCCCAAGCCCTACCCGTGGGGTCGGGTGGGGCCTCGAGCCGGGCTAATATCAAGCTTGGGCCGGGATAAATATCAACGCACTCGGGCGAGCTTCTGGTTTTTAGGCCAGTGGGCCCAATTTATAGCCCTACGGTAAAGAAATATGGAAAGCCTCATCAATAGTGACTATCGTGACAGCTGCTAGTTGACACTCTTGCATGCAGTTTTCAAACATCTAACCGCCAAATATTTTAACGCTAGATCTATCCTTTTTTGGTTTCGGTTGTGTTATTTGTCTTTATTTTGTGCATTATGCCTCTTGCAGTTGTATTTTGCATTTGATACATGCGGTAGCTTGTAATATCCATCGTTTGTTCTAATTCAATGCTTAAAACGTTTATCAAACCGCTTTTCAGTTTAAAAAATTCAACATTCGACTTTTAGCGCTTAATTTTTCAGCTTTCAATTTCAGTTTTCATTTTTTAAAACAACACCCAAGTCTCTGGACAACTGAGCGGAGGGTGGAATTGATTCCAAAAAATTAGGCGAGATGCATGTAAGCTTGCCTAAACACCCGAGTTATAAAAACATATCCTCCTACTACCACAAAGAAAAAAGCGTGATACAGTCATACAGATGAAGGAGATGTTATTGACATGCGCCATGTTTAGCAAAGGCCACTTGTTTCACCACCCTTACTGCAACGAATAATGATACGTACACAACACGAGCCACAACGAAAAGGCCACAACAATCAAAACGACGTCGTTTTGACCAACCCTTCCCAAAACGACGTCGTTTTATAACTTGACCCCCAAAAAAAAAAAAAATTCAGATTTTTGCTGCCATTTCTTCTCTTCTTCCGAGAGAGAGAGAGGGGGGCGATTTGAACCACCCCGATTCCCACCTCCACCAGCAACCACCGCACACTCCGATTCCCACCTCCACCGGCGACCCCCGCACCAACAACAGACTTCGAACCGGAGAGAGAGGATCGATGAGGTAAAGCCGAAAAGAAAGAGAGGCGGGCTACGGCAGTGGTGGTGTTCAACGGCGGCACGTACGGCAGTGGTGTTCGACAGTGGCGCCGATCGCCGTGGTTGCAGTCGGGGTGTGCGGTGGTCGCTAGTGGAGGTGGGAATCGGGGTGGTTCAAATCGCCTCTCTCTCTCTCGGAAGTTCAGAAGAAATGGCAGCAAGAATCTGAAAAAAAAAAAAAAAAATTTTGGGTCAAGTTATAAAACGACGTCGTTTTGGGAAGGATTGGTCAAAACAACGTCGTTTTGATTGTTGTGGCCTTTTCGTTGTGGCCCTTGTGTTGTGTACGTATCATTATTCTACTGCAACCGACAAACCATATCCCACCTTTATCAATCACCGAATTCTCATCTGTGCTTCAACTTCCGATGATTATTGTCGTTTCAGAAAAACAAAAATTACGGGGAGAAAAACCGTCATCGATTACCCCACTTCACTTTATAACTGATATTTTTGTCGTTACATTTTTTCATATCTAGCCCCTTTCACAATCCGACCCGAGCTCGACGATTATGCCAACCAATTCTGGTGGTTTCTTAAGCAAGGAAGACGATGGCCCGACCCCTTTATCATCCACACTTGTACACACATTTGCAAACCCAGAACCCGACCCGTTTACCGAACTGGACGTTTCGCCTGCTGAAGTAACGTTGCCAACCGGGTTTGCAATAGCCTTTACCGGGGTTCTGCAGAGCGGGCAGTTAGAGTGAGAATAAAACCACATGTCAATGCAATCTATGTGAAAGCAGTGGTTGCAGTTGGGCAGAACCCGACCCAAGTCCTTGTCCACGAACTCGGATAAGCACACGGCGCATTCTCGAGGATGTTCGTGCGATGCGGCACCGTATAAGAACGTGGGGATTGAGTTGAGGACGGACCGTTCCAGCCCATCTTTGGGAGGTGGTGTAATTGTGGTGGTGGTGGTGGTAGGTCCAAAGTTGAAGACGAGGTAGTCGTGCGGTGGGCCGCGGTGGGGCAGGGAGTCAAGGTTGCGGCGGCGGCGGCGTTGGCGTTGGTGAGCCCAGCCAGCGCAGGAATGGAATATGGCTATGAGGATGCAGATTGCAACTAGAGCGAACAGTGAAACCAGCATGAGTTTTCCGTTGGATGCGTAGTAGTGGTTTGTTGCTACAGAGTGCGTTACAGAATTGTGATCATCCATGAGAGGAAGAGGCTAGTAGAGTTCTAGAGAGAGAGAGATGAGGGGTGGGGGTTTAAATGGTTGGGAGGTGAAAGAGAGGGGAAGTGAGGAGGAAGGTTCCTTGTTTAAAATGACAGCCCTTGTTTGAGAAAAGACAAAAATAAATCTCAACAGAGGTATGATAAGTATGAGCAAAAGTATATAAGTGGACAAGTACAAGTTGGCTCATATTCGGCCTAATCTACCACAACTCTTACGTATATGACCAAAACAAACAGAAATGCATTCTAGAACGGAATAACAGTGCCCACTTTTCACAAACCCAAATCAAAAAGTTGCCTCCAGCTGGACAGTGCCAACTATCTTTTCAGTTAGAAATTCCAAATGCAAATAGACTAGAATAACTTGTAGCAAACGTGTGTGATCGCTCTTCATTCCTTGAGAAAGAAATTTACTAACAGGGTTTTACTATGAAAGGTGAAACTGGCTAGCGTTTCCGAAAACGCTTGACCAGTATTCGTTCCTATAAACAGATTAGGTCTGTAGTTCAAGCTGTATGCCTTTAGTTTTCAATCAGTGACAAGGGATTAGATTGTTCAAACCCATTATTCCTATACAACAAAAATCTTATTCTTGACACGTACAAGGGTTTACAGGAACGTGGAATGAAGGGAGAACGTACCTGGATCAAAACCTCCTGATGAAATCGTAGATGTGCGCACTGATCTCCTCTGGCTTTTCTTGGTTGAGAAAGTGAGCTACTCCTTCCATTACTACTAGTTCCTGTAAAAAGGGAACATTCCTTTTGAAACCGCCACCATGTATATATTCTTTGACACCAGGGGTAGTATAGGTCAGATCCTGGTCGCCAACGATAAACTTAACCGGCACCTTTATTTGTAAACCAGTCCATGGAGCTGTTAGCTCCCAAGTTCTGCAAAAGTTGGAAAATAAATTACCTTAACATGAACTATATATAGTCGATTCCACAAATGAATGAATCTCAATGCCGATAAAAAAAAATGCATGAATCTCATACTAAAAAAACTAGCCTGTTATCAGATCATTTTTAGCTATTAAAATTGAACAATTCAAACAAGAAGGATGTTGCCATTCATTTCACCCGAGTGGAAGGTATGAATATGCAAGAGTCCACATCCCAGATTCATGAATGTTGTATGACATCTAGAGAACATGTGAATCAGGAATGTAGAAACAATGGCATCACAAGGATGGATAGTTAATCAATAAAGATAACGAAAGACAGAAATTGACAAAGTAAACTTACAAATCCATAGCTCGATAGTAATTTAAACCACCGGTGAAACCTGTCTTATTAAATTTTGTGGCATAATAATTGACATCCTCCTCTGATAGCCAAGAGGGTAACGTAATTGGATTATGGGGTGAACCACCAAACCCCACTGATTTAGGTACACAAAGTGGACCTGGTTTCCGAGATATCAAAAATTTCTTTATTATCCTTGCAGTATCAACACGGGCAAACTCCTTTTCTGCCTCTCCAGGTTCCTACAGGAAAATATTGCACATTCATTAAACGGAATGGGAATCATAATATACGACCTCGCTAGCTCCTAAAATGCTGGATAACTGGATTAATCATCAAGTTGTTCAGGTACCACAGTCCAACTATAATCCAGAAATAGTGAAATGCTCTACCTCAGTCTCAAATCTACCATCCATAAGACGTGGACAGCTCATACAACAGAGTGAAAAAGAAGATTGAGATGGAGTTCAATTAAGAGATTCTGAAAAAGAAGCAAACAGACAGAATTAGCCAGATGATTAGAAGAGAGTTCAGCGACCCAAAACCAAGTTTCCGTAACCAATGGAGGATTAAGATGTTCTTGGTGTCAAACTACCACCAGATACAATTAACCCATTTTGTCCTAAAGTCTAAACATCTCTTGCCTTGTGTAGTTGTGTAAGGGCCTAAAGTGTCAGTCAATCTCAGAGGAGGTAATGGTAAAAATTTAGAAATATCTCGGATCTCTTATCAATGTCACTATCCACAATTCGTCAATTCCACACCATAGTCTAGAAATACTATATGGTCTAAGTTCCACTCCCCAACAGCCATCAAACACGAATACAGGAGTTACCGTAAAGAGATTCCGATTCAAGTAAGAGAACAAGAAAATGAAAGCAAATAGAGAGCTAAATATAAAGGTATTGGAATAAATATGGATAGCGTAATTGTACAGAAACAAAATTTCCTCAAACTGAATAACGTCTCCCTGTGTTGTGTGCAAGAAAAGATGCCAAATGTGCAACATTTGAATTGTCCATTCTAATACAGACTATTTCACGCTCATCAAAATGAATCCAAGTGATAAACAGAGACAAACAATAAATGGAAGGAAGGACAAAATGATAGTGACTATAGTACCCAATAAAGTTAGTCCAAAGTTACACACCCTCATAAATGACATTATGAAATTGTACAATCCTAAAATAGAAACGCTATCCATATAAACAGAGGCAATATTTGGAGAAGAAACCCATCTCACACTATCCGCAAAGATTCAAGAACAAACTAAACAAGACGAAATTTTAAATGACCGTATCTATGTCTCTGATAATAAAATATAAAAAAAAAGAGTACCCAAATGCATAAATTTCTAAACTGTAATCACCTGAAACCGGCAGATATAGTAATCATCACCAAAAGCAGCTCGCATCGACTCTATGGGATTTCTATTAGGGTTTCTGGGACTGAAAACAACACTCATATTAACCAAAGCCCGAATCCGATCGGGTCGGAGCAAGCAGAAGTACCAGGCGACAATTGCCCCCCAATCGTGGCCCACTAAGAAAACTTGGTCCAGGCCCAGGGCGTCGAGAAGGGCCACGAGGTCTCCGACGATGTGGAAGGCGGAGTAACTGGCGGCGGAAGGAGGCGAGTCGGTGTCGCCGTAGCCACGGAGGTCGGGGGCGATGGAGCGGTAGCCGTGGGAGGAGAGAGAGAGCATCTGGTGGCGCCAAGAGTACCAGAGTTCTGGGAAACCGTGAAGGAATAGAATTGGTTGGCCTTGGCCTGTCTCTGCTACGTGCATGTTTATGCCGTTGATGAACAAGGTCCTGTGCTGTATCTGCTCCATCTCTCTCTCTCTCTCTCTCTCTCTCTCTCTCTCTCCTCTTCTTCTGCTTTTTTCTACTCTGTAGTAGAGTAGAAGAATAATCGAGGAAGACAATTCTCCATTTGTTTATACTCCGATTTTTCAACTCCTGTTCTTTAATCTTGGAGTAACAAGTGTATCCTTCGTATGGCCCTTGGGCAAATAATCCATAATTCGAATTATTGAATTATTCATTTTATTTTTATTTAATTTTTTTTGTATTTGTTAATTTTGCATCAAAATTTTGTGGTTTTTGGATTCTTCTCGATTAGACGAATTTAACAAACATAAAATTATGGTCAAAACTCAATTTTTTTTAATAAAGCTAAAATTAATCCAATAATCCAAGTATTTTCGGCTTTATTCAAAAAAATATTTGGTTTGACCATAAATTTATACTTGTTAGATTCGTCTCGTCGAGAGGAATCCAGAAACCACAAAATCTTAACGCAAAACTAACAAATGAAAAAAAAAATTGAATAAAGACAACAAAAAAAAACCAAAAAACTGGATTAAGTTTTTTTTTAAAGGAGTCGAGTCCCCTTTAAGTATTTTAAGGAGCCTGCCCTTTTTGAATTTTAAATAAAACTCTTCTAATTAATATAGGTTTGGCATAAAAAGCCAACTTAACTTTTTGTTGTCTTTATTTGATTTTTTTTTGCGTTTGTTCATTTTGCATCGATTTTTTGAGTATTATTGGTTCGTCTTGGCGAGAGAAATCCAACAAGGTAAAAAATTATGACTAGAACTTTCAATTTTTTTGAATAAGATCGAAAAAAGTGTAAAAAAAACTAACTTTTGACTTATTTTTGTCTTTATTCAAAAAAAATTATGATTAGATCATAATTTTTTACTTTTTTGATTCCTCTCGCCGAGACGAACCAATAATACACAAAAAGTTGATGAAAAACTAAATACACAAAAAAAAATCAAATAAGGACGAAAAATAAGCCAGCTAACTTTTTAGGCCAAACCTCATATAAATGAGAGTCTCTGCTCCATAAGAGTTTTATTTAAAATTAGACTATATCTAAAAGACTTTTGAACGATTAGAATTGCTTATTACAGTTCCCTAAATTCGTATTGTAATAACTACTGAGCCTTAAACTCTTGACTCAAACATAACTTTAAAAGCATAATTAGGAAAATAATTAAGGATAGAAAACATGATTCAAAACAATTGCACTTTTAGTGAGACCACCAGGTGCACAAGCTAACTCGGGCTCATTTTATTCAGTTTTTGCTTCTTATTTTGTATTTGGATTGCTTATTCTACCGGATTGCAAAGATTCCTGCAGGGGTCTTAGCTTATCCCACACCACCCCTTAGGATAAGCTTATCCGGAATGTCATTACACCCTTTGCCCCTCAAATCTCCAAATCTTTTTGTACTCTCACTGCAAAGGATAAGTAAGTAAATTTTTACATTATTTCTTTATGTACTCACTCTTATCCATCTATATCAACTACCAAACAAATTCTATCTTAGCTTATCACCCTTTTTAACTAATTCCCCTTGTTACTTGTCCACCGTTCTTTCTTATCCATCCAAAAACCTTATGTGAGAACCCTCTTTGGGTTGTCACACATCGGTGGGAAAAATTGAAGGGGGAATGGTATATAATGAACCTTGACTAGCTACTGTATAACTTGAGGTTAATATTTTAAGCAAAGTGATTAGGCTAAAAGTTAGTAGGTCAATTGGCGCGGGTTAGATGGTATTAGAGCACAACCTTCGTTTAGATGGTGGGGGCCACCTCTAGAATATGTATGAGCCACCTCTTAAATCCCGGTGCTGGAGCAAAGTGCTATACAGAACTAAGTGTCACACCATGGCCACTGGGGGAAGATTACTAAGCCAAAGCAACGAGAACGTTGCATCATAAGCTGGGGAGATTGTGAAAACCCACTTTGGGTTGTCCCGCCGCATCGGTGGGAAAATTGAAGGGGGAATGGTATATAATGAATCATGACCACCTACTATATAACTTGAGGTTAACTTTTTTATCCAAGTGGCTAGATTAAAAGTTAGCAAGTTAGTTGGCGTGGGTCGTTATGCCTTATCCGCCTAACAAACGAGCAGGTATCATTTCATAACAGCATACCCCTTCTGTTATAACCTCGTTGGATTTGATGAGATTGTGCATATTCCGGCGACTATTCTAGCACACTCGGGTAGTTTCAATCATTCATTTTCTGGAATTGGCAGTTAGATTTGATGAGCTGTCAAATATAACTATAGCCATTTGGGGTTTCAAATTTACAACCTCATGTACAACTTTGTCATTTTTCATCCGCTTTTATATCCCTATTTGAGTTTGGAGTTCTATAACGGGGGGATGGAAAATGGCTTTACAACCCCATATCCATCCCCATTGGACATGCTCCTAGACATTGAGATGGTCATATATATATTATATGAAAAGCACATGACACCATAAACAAAATTTCAAAACTAAAATACCCATCTTTTCAATGATCATTTATAAATAACCAAGCATTTGTTCATATGGCGAATAAAAATCCATCTCTCTTTTGGTATACGGGTGTGTTACACACCCTACCAAAGAACAAATGCAAACGCAACCACCATCCTTTCCATTCTTTCAAGACTGAGAACCTATCAAAGCAGGTCCGACCCTGAAATTTCCGGGGCCCTAAACGAGTTTTAACAATGGGGCCTTTTTAAAACTTGTAGTATATATATTTGTTGTTCACTGTGAGTATCAAAAGCACCTTTTGGTGTAGAGATGAGTAGTACCTTGAACATAAGGTCGCAAGTTTTTGCGCTATCCGCATTCGATTAGAAATTTTTGTGCATATTCCAAATGTCTAGTCTTCAAAAAATTGCGGCTAGGAATACTTGAACACCAGATCTGAGGGCTACATCAAGGAAGCCTTACCGCTGAACCATTGTAACACTATCTATCTGCTAAGCGATTGACCTATATAACTATGTTTTCATCCCCTAAACTATCTCAGTTTTTTCTATGTGGTCCTCAAACTATTAAAAGCCCTTATGTCGTCCATCAACTATGTCTTTGCATCCTATTTGGTCCAATTGATAACGGCAGGGGTTTATTTTGACGAAAAATGAAGGCCGTGAGCCGTATGTGCGATTTCCCTCAAACATGAGGGGCTAAAACGCCATTTCACACCTTAGATGTTTCTTCCCTGTTTCCCTCTATGGTCGTCTGGTTCTCTGTTTCCCTCTCCATGCGTCTCTCTCTCTCTCTCTCTCTCTCTCTCTCTCTCTCTCTCTCTCAACAACTTAGGGTTTGAATCACCCTCCCTTGCAACATGAAAAAGAAAACTCGAACGGGAAGCACACCTACAGAATTTCGGATGGATTAGTTGAGGCATGGGGAAGATGCAATCCCCAATTGTGAGTATAGAAATCCCTATGAACCTATTTTTTTGTGAATGTAGAATCTGTTGTAGATGATTTAATTACCTTGTTATTGTTGTCCCTATGAACCTATTTTTTTTCAATCCCCATGGTTTAAATCTGTTTTTTGCGAATGTTTGAAAAAAGTCATGTCCCTGAGATTATGTTTTCTAGTATACTCAAGTGTTTTTTATGCAAACAGATCATTTAAAGTGGAAGGACTCCCTGTTGTTCTCCCTGCCGATATATGTCGTTTAATTTTGGTGGCATGTTTTGTTTTAACCAATTAGAAGTGGTGCTTCTGAACATGAGAAACCTTTCTATTCTAAGCAGCAAAAAATGGGACTTTTGGAGCTAAAATGCCTCTCTGAAAGACTAGGCAGTGCCATGATATCTTCTCCAGTGCATGAGGATGGCATGGTTTTTGGCTGGGTATGTGGCTGTAGGGGAGGAGAGAAGAATTCTGGGGTTGGGTTTGTTG